>VKOC01016186.1:0-16500 GCA_009364415.1 Spea multiplicata
CATGCAGACCAATTTGATGCCGTGTGCGGCGTATGGTGGTCTGAACACTGACAGGCTGACCCCCCACCCCTTCAACCTCTGCAGCAATGCTGGCAGCACTCATACGTCTATTTCCCAAAGACAACCTCTGGATATGATGCTGAGCAGGTGCACTTAACTTTTTTGGTCGACCATGGTGAGCCCTGTTCTGAGTGGAACCTGTCCTGCGAAACCGCTGTATGATCTTGCCCACCGTGCCGCAGCTCAGTTTCAGGGTCTTGGCAATCTTCTTATAGCCTAGGCCACCTTTATGTAGAGCAACACTTTTTTTCAGATCCTCAGAGAGTTATTTGCCATGAGGTGTCATGTTGAACTTCCAGTGATCAGTATGAGAGAGTGTGAGAGCAATAACACCAAATTTAACACACCTGCTCCCCATTCACACCTTGTAACGAGTCACATGACACCGGGGAGGAGAAATGGTTAATTGGGCCCAATTTAGACATTTCCACTTAGGGGTGTACTCACTTTTGTTTAGACATTAATGGCTGCGTGTTGAGTTATTTTTAAGGGAACAGCAAATTTACACTGTTATACAGGTTGTACACTCACTACTTTACATTGTAGCAGAGAGTCATTTCTTCAGTGTTGTCACATGAAAAGATATAATAAAATATTTGCAAAAATGTGAGGGGTGTACTTACTTTTGTGAGATACTTGTATGTATGTATATATATATATATATATATATATACATACTCACATAAATTAATACTACAGTAAAGTTTAGTTGATGTGAGTTGAAAAAATGTACTTCATGGATTCATTAATCCATAAGGTTCTCGCAAGGTTCAAATGTGACTTGTGAGGTGGGGGATCATAACAAAGCCTTGGGGTAGTGTAGAAGCATCTCAGCACCACCATTGGTTAACTCTGTTCAAGTCACCTTGAGATCAGTAGTGCATGGGAGTATGGCACACAATGGGTGCCTGTATGTACTTCATTCATACAACCATGGAGACTTGGTGGGGGTCTAGGTAGAGACATCATTTTACAACATGTATACACCCCCAAGGGAACCTCTTAACCCTGCTCCATTGGTCACAGGGTGAGGGCCATGGGGGGAGGTACGGGATAAGCTTTGTGCCTTCCATAGGATACAAAGATTTCTTTTATCCCCTTCAACCTACTTGGCACTGGATGGGGGTGATAGAGTACACATCCAAGGTTATTTTAATCCCACTAACCTACTTGAAAGGGATTTTGTTTTTAGATATATTGCGAGGGTTAAATCACATTTTGTGAGTTTCAGGTGAGTTGAATCATAATGTGCATTCCGTTGTCTGCAAGATTTAAAGTTGCATACACAAGCAATATTGCTAATGTTAGCATTCGGCATGCAACCACAGTAGTCTGGTCCAGACTGACTCCTCGACTTCTTATGACTTGACCAAATGTTCTCTTATATAGACCATCATACTGGTCAGGAAATCCTCCCCTACACATTTCTGGCCCAAAAGTGAAGAATTAAATAGTTAATGAAAAATCAAATAGCTTCTGTGGATGTGATAGTTTTCTCTAATAAGAATAAATGCTTATACTGTCCTGTCATATTTGGGTTTTTCAGGCAATTTTTGAAATATTTATTTCTACAGCACAAATAGAATGTTTTATTTCCTCATTTCCCTTCAAGACAAACTGAGTGTTTCCTGAGAGCCTCACATTTCAGTGAGATCCAAACTGTGAAACATAGGAACAGATTGTTAGTGCAAGTTGTACTCCCCATATGGTTGTTAAAGATAAAAAGGGGGTTTCATTTCCAGATATTTTGCCACACCAGTAAAAATATTGATGATCACGCGTGAATATATTTACACAGAGTTCATTCTCTCAACAGGGCTAGGGATTCCAACATTTTTTTTGGAAAGAGAAAAAAAAACCATATGATGATCAGCCAAGGAGTGTAAATCTATAGTGGAAAGTTGAAGTTTGAGGGATTCTATTTTTTGGGGTTTCCTTCTATCAAGCAGGGGCAAGCAACACCTGGGCGATGCATCTGTTACTGTAGAAAAATAATGAAAAAATTAACACTGTTGAATCAATTTTTTTGTTAGTTTTCATCCGATGAACACGTTACTGATGAATTTGATTTTTGCACGCTATGCACTTTTCTTTTTTTATTTTATGCTATAACCTGCACATCCTTGTATTGTTTACATTTAGTGTAGGGTACATCAAGGACCTGTGCAATATTCCTCTGTACCTGTCACGACACAGCGTACAAAGGAGACTCCGTAGTCAGGTAGGACTGGCAGGAATGGTCCAGAGAGCCGAGGTCAGGATACCGGAGAGCAGGATACTCGAGGAACAAGCCGAGGTCAGGATACCGGAGGTCAGGATAGTCGAGGAGCAAGCCGAGGTCAGGATACCAGAGATCAGGATAATCAGGGAACAAGCCGAGGTCAGGATACAGGAAAACAACGTGGTCAGGCAAGCCGAGGTCAAATACAGGAATCAAACAGGAGAACGCTATCTGGGTGCTAGCACGGGGCATAGGCGACCATCAGAAGGCAAAGTCTCAGAGTTCTGAAGTCTCTTAAATAGGCACAGGAAGTTAGGCACTAATTGGAGAATTCCCGCCAAATTTTCAAAGTGCTGTTACGTCACTTCCTGTGCGGCCATCTTGTGGTTGGCGATTGCGTAATCTTCCCATATAGGTTGGGGTAGTACCTGCCGGCGCCACTAGGTGGCGCACAGAAGAACGAGTCCGGACTCCAGAGAAGGACGCGTCTCCCGGCTGCAGCTGCTGGGAGGATCTCGTGCAGGTAGGTGGTCTCCCTCTTCCTCGCGGCGGCTGCGGCTGCTGTGTAGAAGCGGGGGGTCTCCCCCTTCTCCGCGGTGGCTGCGGCTGCTGGGTAGACGAGGGAGGTCTTCCCCTTCTGCGTGGTGGCTGTGGCTGGGGCTGCCGTGCGGAGGCAGGGGGTCTCCCTCTTCCTCGCGGCAGTTGCGGCTGGGGCTGCCGTGCAGAGGCGGGGGGTCTCCCCCTTCTTCGCGGCGGCTGCTGCTGCTGGTCCGAAGCGGGGGGTTCCCCTTTCTTCGGCGGCAGCGCTGCCGCCGCGACTGAAGCGGGGGGTCTCCCCCTACCTCGCGGCTGCAGACTGGGAGCCGTTACAGTACCTGATTATTTTCTGGGATCGTGATTGTCTTCCTCTATTACCTTATCCCTTCTTTTTTTGTAAGCAGGTAGTACTTCAGATAGTTACAATAAACAGAATTTTCATATACGTACCCTTGAGACTCCTGCGTTTATCTAGGTTTTATCACAAACGTGGTAAAGCGAGCAGCTCATACCCCCTTTTCTTGTCAATGCATCTGTTACATTTTCAATGACCTCAATGATTATAAACAGAGCTTCCTCATAAATATATTGGTAGAGAATGTATTTTATTTTCTAAGCTTGTAAAACTATTATATGATATAGAAAACATCAATAGGAAGATTTTGTTTTCATATACTCACACCTGATTGATACCGAAATGTAAAATTCCACAGTACATGTTGATGGCATACAATACACTATCTATCCATTTGTTCTGTTATTATTATTATTATTATTATTATCTTTTATTTATATAGCGCCAAACAGTTCGCAGTTCGCTCTAATAACATAAATTCAAGGGATATGATTAAGACAAGAAATTGACAGGCTAAGACAAAACCGATAGCATTTGGTGAGAGAGCCCTGCTCGCAAGCTTACAATGTTCTAAAACTACATGGTGTTTGATAATTGATTTTATTAATATTGACCTAGCAAAATTCTTAGGCTTTAATTTTGTTTACTTTCTTCACCATGCATCAACTATAACGAACCGACGTAACGCCCACAAAGAAACCCCTATGGACGTCCCGGTACGTCCAGCCCTTCGTGCAGCGTCAGGGACACATCCCTGCCGCTGCACGGGAAACCAGGCTGTCGTTTGACAGCCTGGACTCCCTCCTGGCAGCAGAAACCAGCGTCGCTGGCTTTCTGCTGCCCGATCTCCCGTAACAGCTTCCGGCGCGAAGCCGGAAAGCCGTTACAGGGAGAAATGCTCGATCGCGAGATCGGGCTTTCCCTGCCAGGTGACGTCGCTACTGACGTCACCTGGAAGCTCACGGGAGGATCGGGTAGCCCAGCAGGGTCTGTCTAGACCCTGTTGGGCTACCCGATCGCTCCTATGAGGGAGCTGTAGCAGTTTCCGGCACGAATGCCGGTAAACTGCTACAGCTGGAAATGCGCGATCGCGCCTTCCCTTCCGGGTCACGTCACTACTGACGTGACCTGGTAAGCTCACGGGAGGACAGGGTATCCCTGCAGGGTCTATCTAGACCCTGCTGGGCTACCCGATCCCTCCAGTGAGAGAGCTATAACAGTTACCGGCATGAATGCCGGTAACTGTTATAGTTGGAAATACCCGATCGCGCGATCGGGCTTTCCCTTCCGGGTAACGTCACTACTGACGTCACCCGGAAGTTCACAGGAGGACAGGGTATCCCCTGCAGGGTCTGTCTAGACCCTGCTGGGCTACCCGATAGCTCCGATGAGGGAGCTGTAACAGTTACCGGCACGAATGCCGGTAAACTGTTACAGATCTATGCCCGCTTGTGCGATCAGGCATTCCCTCCCGTCTGTTATTAGCCCTGGGGGACTGCCCCACACCCGGGCAGTCCCCCAGTGCCACACATCCGGCAGTAATGTCACATGATCGCTGTGATGAATAATCACAGCGATCGTGTGACCGTTACTGCAGATGCTCTGCCTCTCTCCTCCATCTGAGAGAGAGAGAGAGCATCGTGCAGAGCTGCAGTAAAAAAAAAAAAAAATTAAAAATCAGTACATAACCACCCAAATACCTGACTTATCCTAAATTAACCCTTTACTCCCCATGATCTTCAAAAAAAAAATTAAAAAAATTGGGTTTGGTTGGTGGGTGCCCTGTAATGTACAGAAAACCACAAAAAACTAGGCATGTGGGGTATTTCCATAATCAGGAGAGGCGGCTGTACACTTTAGGCTGGATTTCTCTGCCGTAACACATACCCTGTGCCAAAAATCCTGAGCAACACAGAAGTGTTGGTGGAATAAGTGCATGAAATTAGAGCAACTGCTGACTTTGGCAGTGATTAGTGGCCAAATGGTTGCATGGAAATTGTCCAAATGCTCTTGATGAGATACTCTGGGTTGTCTGCTTTACAGAAATATATACTTTTATGGGGGTATTTATAATTAGGGGGGTGCTAAGCAGCCCCAAATGAAACATAGGTCTACTAAAGCAAAATGTGAAAATTTCACGTTTGGAATCTATAACGCGCATGGTCCCGTTTGTGCCCTGTAATGTCCAGAAAACCACTAAAAAACTAGGCATGTGGGGTATTTCCGTAATCAGGAGAGGCGGCTGTACACTTTAGGCTGCATTTCTCTGCCGTAACACATACCCTGTGCCAAAAATCCTCAGCAACACAGAAGTGTTGGTGAAAAAAGTGCACAAAATTAGAGCAACGGCTGACTTTGGCAGTGATTGGCGGCCAAATGGTTGCATGGAAATTGTCCAAATGCTCTTGATGAGATACTCTGGGTTGTCTGCTTTACAGAAATATATACTGTTATGGGGGTATTTATAATTAGGGGGGGTGCTAGGCAGCCCCAAATGAAACATAGGTCTACTAAAGCAAAATGTGAAAATTTCACGTTTGGAATCTATAACGCGCATGGTCCCGTTTGTGCCCTGTAATGTCCAGAAAACCACAAAAAAACTAGGCATGTGGGGTATTTCCGTAATCAGGAGAGGCGGCTGAACAATTTAGGATATATTTATCTGCCGTAACACATACCCTGTACACAAAATCCTAAGAATACTACAAAATACTAAGACGAGTTGGTGAAAAAAGTGCAGGAACTAATTTCTGTGGCCACCTTTGACAGTGATTGGTGGCCAAATACCTGCATGTAGAGTGCCCTAATACCCCGATAAGATAGCCTGGATTGTCTGCTTTACAGAAATATATACCTTTGTGGGTGTTTTTGTTTTATTTGTTTAAAATTAGAGTTGCAGTCCCATCATACCTAATGTAAAAATTTAACGGCTTTGTATAAAGTAATGTACACCTTATAGTATGTTGCCTATATGTGCTGGGAAAATATGGAAAATCTATATAAATTGGGTATTTCTGAAATCAGGACACCTAAATTGATAAATCTGGATGGAATTTTCTGTCTCTTTACCTAATTTTGTGAGGATTCAGAGGGAAAATGTAAAAAAACTTAGATGTTTTTTTCTAATTTTTGCTAGTTTTTACTAAATTTCTAATTCTAAATTTTCAGCTAATCATCCAACTATGGTATCAAAAGAAAGCTCTATCTCTCCTTGAAAAAACAATATATAGTTTACATGGGTACACTATTCACAGGAAAAGAGAATCATCGCTGAACCGACATAGCGCAAAAATTGCGTTTCAGTTCCTTGACATCATTATGAAGGCTCAACCCCAATGAGATTCCAGCAGCAGGAAGAGCTTGGCAGGTCTTGTCTGATGTATAGTAAGACAAAGTCTTCTTCCATTTTGAATTATGCATTGTACTGGGCCAGCCTGACATTTCTTGCTGGATAAACTTGCCAGAGTTGGCCCTTCATAATTAATAGTGAAGTGAGTTAAAAGCAAAACTCTCCTGAATACTCTCCCTTTAGTGAATAACCCTTACAATGTTCTACAGGCTCAAAATACATTATAATTTGTATATAAATGTACATTTTGTAAAGAAAATAAATCTTCCTTCTTAGTGTACTGCCCTATTGTGTTTACATAAATTGTCCCTCTTTGGGCATTTGGAAGGTTGGAATGTAAGGTGACCACATCTACCATTTTTCCAGGAAACAGAAACATTTTGCTTGTTGCTAACAAACATCCATGAAACACAATCCAGTAGAATATAGGATGTATAAAATCACACAACTGAATTGAGGTTACTTGGTTATACGCCCCACATACTGTAGCTTGCCACTTTGCCTATTTTAAGGTAGGGGCCTGGAGCTGCAGCTCCATCAGCCCCTAAGTCAATCCGGCCCTCCCGCAGCCCGGCCCACCGGGCAAATGCCTGGTGTGCCCGATGGCCAGTCCGGGCCTGGCTAGAAGCAATACGTTCACCTTCACATGCACCAGCTTTGGAACTGTGCATAAAAATGTGTTGCTACGTCTAGAGTGTAAGCTTGTTGGAGCAGGGCGCTCCTTTCCTCTTGTTTCTCTAAACCGAATGTATTTCCAGTCATCTTCAAATTACAGTGACACTGTTTATCAGAAAGTAAAAAGTATACAAGAACGCAGTACAGAACAGGTTTAGTGAAACTGTTTAAACTTGTTTATAGAGAAGTAAACACCGGACAGATATTCAATCCGCTGTATGAAATGCCTTTTTTTTTTTTGTTGTATGGGAATCCCTTGTTTTGAGTGCATGCTGTGAGTAAGTATTCTTAAACATCTGTTGAGCTGAAGAGCTCTGCAGACATCTGTCCTCTGTCACGTGATCTCCTGGACCCAAACATTTGCTGCTCAAATGAATGTATGCAGTAAATCTATTTCACAATTACTAGCAATTAACCCCTTCGTGGGCAGCTGCCCTTTATTGGTTGATGTCAGAGGAGGCCCCTGCAGCCGACCAATAGAGTCCTTGCACGGACGGACCTTTAACTCCTTGCGCGATCCTATGGATTCCCACTCCCGTTAACCCCTGTGATGCTGCGCAGACACGGTAGGCTAGAGGGGGAAGGGACCAGGGAAATAAGTTAGTAGATATTAACGAAGATAGCAGTTCCCCTACTTGCATCTACTCAGTTATCTCCAAATACATTCCCACCCTGTCTTATCACTCATCTGAGGATCTCAGTCTGTCCTGTGCTCTTATTTCTATGTCTAATGCATGCTTAGATGGCTGCCCCTATCCTCTAGAAAGCCTCCCCCAACCTATGGTATCCATCCTTCACCCTGTCTCCTATCTAGATTACTACCACATGTGAACAAAGCAGTTCAGTTATATGATCCAGGGCTGTCTTTAAACATTATGGGGGCTGGGGCAAGCTCCCCCATACCCTGCCCCAGCCCAACCTAAAATATCAGAGACCTCACCACCAATCCTTCTGCATACCCCTACTGAGAGGGCCCAAGGGTTCAGTGGGAGCTTAAGGTAACACTGGGCCCAGGGTAGCTGCCCTTTTTGCCCTATGTTAGAGTGGCCTGGTGGTACTCAGTATTTAGCAGCTCATTCATTACTGAGCCAGCCTTCTCTTGGTTTAGCTGACGGTAACAAGAGAACAAGTAAAAGGGAAAATATTTTTTTCTCACCTTAAAAAAAAGACTTTAATTTTAACCCCTTCAATCCCAGGGGTTTTTGGTACCTCAAAGCCCGGAGCAATTTTGCAATTTTTGCGCTATGTCGGTTCAGCGATGATTCTCTTTTCCTGTGAATAGTGTACCCATGTCTCTTTATGAGTTGCACAATGTTACTCTTACAGCGTTTCCTGGTGTACGTCTCTGCGGGTCAGCAAAACAAAGTATAGGGCGTGCTAGGACAAAGGAGTACCAGGGCTTCACTCTGACGTATGGGTAGTCCAGATGCAACTAAGATGGATCACCTCTTTGCTGTGCTCTACATTGGACAAACGGATCCCACCTGCATATGTGTACTAAATCCATTTTTAGTTACCATACATGATGAATAACTACAGAAGTCATTAGTATCACAGTCTGGTTGCACTGCTGGGGCATTTGTTAAAGGGACAGTCCAGCCATTAAATGCACATCACTGCAGATCCTCCTCAATTGATTTCCCTTTTTTTCCCTGGAAACCTCCCTAGGCCTTAAATTGTATACGCACCACCGCAAGCTCCAACGGGGATGATCTAATGAAACCACAAAGTACTTTAATATGCATTCATTATTGTGAGGCAGCCTTTGACATTAAATTGTCCCTTTATCCCCTATATTAAGACTCAGTGATACTCATGCAGGTTAACAAACATGTCTACATATAAATGTATGAATATAGATGTAAATGATCGACACACTGGGACACATATATGTTTGTAAATCACACACAAATGTATGTATATATATATATATATATATATATATATATATATATATATAAAAACCTACATTATATGCAAGACAATACATGTAATGTTGCAAACCTGTCCCGCCTGTGAAAACCAACCAACTGATGCCTAAAGCACTAGGTGAAACAGTAATTCGCCTTAGGGGAAAAGACGCTGTCAGGG
Source organism: Spea multiplicata (assembly GCA_009364415.1). Lineage (NCBI taxonomy): Eukaryota > Metazoa > Chordata > Amphibia > Anura > Pelobatidae > Spea > Spea multiplicata. The sequence continues at coordinate 9,289 of VKOC01016186.1, forward strand.
GAACAAAATCAGGCTTTGCTGCAATCTGTCTCTGTCAGTGTCATCGTCAATATTAGAGACAAACACACTTAGAAATGGATATTGACAAGCAACGTTGACATTTTTAGTGTCTGTGTTACATATCTGAGTATGTACTAGGTATGAGTTGGTCAGTGTGAAAGCTGTGTTGGATGCTTAAGAGGAATTATGCTTTAAAGGTAATTATAATTACCTGTAGGAACTGTACGTGTCTTATTGTTAGTTTTTTCATGAGTGGCACCTTGTAGCCACAATTATCCTATTTGCACTATTCTACTGTATCTATAGTTCATTTTACGCGCAGAGGAACACTTTTGTTTCAGCGGAGTGCTGGCCTCATAACATTTCTGGCTCCTAGGAGCCCATAGTGGGTCCTGACAGGTATTTTTTAACCTCTGAGTCCCAAAATGCCAAGCCTAGGGGTGTCTTAGCCCATGCTTGGACTACCTGTCTGAGTAAGTGCTTGCCTCTTACCATTCATGGAGCTTGACAATAACAAGGATCTCATGGGCAGAAAGACTGAAGTCTACACTGCCATCCATGTCTTGAAATAGGAGGTACACAAGAAGAGGAGCAAATCTTTTTATACATGCATGCATGAGTAATAATACAAGTTTATGTATGTGTGTTTTTCTTTCGTTTTACTAGTTTCTTCTATGCAGCTTTTAGTAGCACATATGTACCTTTAGTTTCTCCTTTAAAAAATGGTAGTTGCTCCATGCTGGGCTTTCCAATTTTGACACTTAATGTTGTAGAAGTGGAAGTAAGGCTTGGTAGGAAGCAAGTAACAAAACAACGGCAACAAAAATGTTATTTGTCAAAAAAAACATACAAAACAGCTTTACTCAGCAAAACAAGTGTAAATGTCCTTATATTCAGGCACGGGTCTGAACTATAAAATTCACCTTGTTTAGCAGGAGTCATGGGGAGCCAGGGTCAACAGTCCAGCTGCATATAGATTAGACCAAGAATTTAACAGAGAAGGAACAAGCATCCTCCCCACAGCACAGTTAGAGACTGAATTAATCAGTTGTTATACCTTATTAACGAGAGCCAGGTGCCCTATTTAAACTTTTGCAAACAAACACGCGTTTTAACACTCTGTAGAGAGGTCACAGGGCAATTTACATAAAATTATATTGTATGCTTATAAGACTTGCATTTGTGGAACAAAGTTCACATGGCTGAGTTTGCAATTCTTAAATTCCTAGTGCGCCGACATGATTTTTTTGTGACCATGCATTGCTAAAGTTACCTGACAACATGCAGTCAAAACAAAAAATGTGCCTGCAATAATCTTACAGTGATTACAAATAATTATCATTAGTTCTTTCATTTACACTATCATAAAAATGTGTAGGGAAGAAACTTAGTTCCTGCTATTGTAAGACAGGAAAGGGTTATTTGCATACCTGGGAACTTTCAGAAGTGGCTCACCCTGAGACCCCCGCCCCCCCCAAAAACATTTGTTTCTGATATCGCCACAATGTCTTAATGAGTCCAATAAAATGATACCAACAATATTGATGACTATAGTAAGTGTAGGGTGTTACATTGGCTATGTACGTATGTGTCTATGTGTAATATCCCCACAATCGTTATCCCTCAACCACCATATTCATAGCCCTCACAACCATCACCCTCCATCCTCATTCCCCCAACATAACTTCTCATCATCTCCATACCCACCCAGCATTATTTTCCCAATAACTTCATAACCTGCTTTTAGTATGCCCTCTTCGTATTCATGCAAACATATTTCTCCCCTCACCTCCCCATTCTTGGGCTGTGAATCTGGCAGTCTGCCTTTAAGTCTGCAGTGTGGTCTTGCTCTGCGTGCCTGCCGGTGAATGCTGTGCTAAATATGACGCCATATCCTGTGTGGTGCTGACTGGCAGACACCAGTGGGTGTTTGAATAGGATGAATGCTCCTCAGTTGGTTCAGATCTCTTTTTAAGTCCACAAATATAATATAATTATATAATTGGATGGCTGACCTCAAGACTGTCCCCAGGGGAGTATTTCCCCTTTTCACCTGGAGAAACTGTCAGAAAGTCCCCGGGTAAAAGCCAGAGAGTTCCCAGTTATGGTTATTTGGTCAGTTCAATAATGAAGCCAAGTGGTCAGTTGAATTAAGGATTTAATTTAACTGAGATTCAAGGCTTTTGCCTGCCAATACTAAAATTGTATACTTACTAATCCAAATGCATGAAGCTTTAAATTGTGCAAGGTAAGGCAAGGGTATGCAATAAATAATAAAGGATACAAAATAGGAATAGGACCTGCTTGATACTCCAACATCTAGGACCAACCCTCTCCATCACATAGCTTCCTGATGTTCCTGTAATGTTCCAGCAAGCCAAGGGGACAAAGCTTGTTAGACTACTAAATTCTCTGCATAAGAAGGCTGCAATCTCTCTAAAATCCAACCATATTGACTATTCAGATTTATGGTTTCAATGACCTGAGACATACTGATCTCAGATTAATGTGCCAAAGAAAACAAACAGCTACGGCCAGTGTATGCAGAAATAACACACAAGTTTTTTCGGAGAGGGCTTGTCTACTGAAACACAATGGTAAGCGAATGAGTAGGTCAAGTCCTTACAGCATCTGCTGAACACATATCTCCACAATGGTAATGGTTTAATCGGAATGCAAAAAGATCCATATACCACTGGCAAATGCTATGTGACATACAATCAGAAATGGTCATGTTTCTGTGAGCTGCTCAAAAGACTTGGACCTCCTGATAAATGTTTTAGACCGTAAAATGTTTAGGACCCCTAATGTTTAAATGCAAAATGTTTATGACCCCTATTGGGTTTTAATTATATGTAGCAATATATGATTAAATGAAATATTGATTACACAATAGATCACATTTACACTTTGCTTGAGATACCACAACCCACAAGTAAAAATGGCTATTCAGATTTGTGCCTAATTTTACTCAACTTGAGTGAAAATCCTTGGTGTTTTGCAGAAATCGATGTAAAATGCATTGACAGCTTCATCAACTGACTCATTTCAGGAAGACTCATAAGGCGAGCAATAACAGGAAAAACTATATGAATTTATGAGAAATACTCCTAAGATTTACTCAAGTTGATTACAACACCACTCTTTACACATCAAACACCCATAATCCCTCATGAAAATTGGATTACTCACACAATTTAACTATTCCAGTAAATATATTCTCTTCTGGTTTAGTTCATTGTCGTTAAGACCCACTCACCTAGAGGCGTCATTCACTGATATTAAAATATTAATATTACCTGTACACGGTGTGTGAGAACTAGTCTGTTGTACTGCACATGCATGTGTCACACATACATGAATCATGGGAAGGGTGTTTACAACCTCCTCCTCCTAACGTTTTACATTTTTGCCTTTCGCTATGTTGCAAGGTTCCGCTCAGCTTGTGCCCCACTGCAAGGTCTATTTATCTTCAGCTCCATAGCTATTACTGTGAACTATTTTAATAAAACGTTGTATCCACTATTATGTTATATTCTCATATGCGACAATTTGGGGCTCATTTACCACCAGGGGACCTAGGGGCCGCTTCATCCTCTTCCTTGTCTTGTGCAGAGTGTTTGTGAATGCTCAGCTTGTTAATCCACAACAAGGGTTCTTCCAATTGATTTTACAGCTCTCTGGACCATTCATGATCAATGAATCTCCCCGGTTGGCCCATGCTCCTCACTCCCCAATGTTTCCAATGAAACCCAGGACTGTTGGGATTCTTGAGAGGTGACACTGACAAGATAAACCATAGAGTAACAGAGGTCATATATAGCATCTCATGTCATCCAGCATGACTCAGAAAGTAGCAGCATATAAATTATTTTAATAGTCGAAGGAGCTACCAGAAAATGTGCACGTAAAACAGCACGGCTCTTTATTGTATAAGGAGAAAATCTATTTTTAGGACAGGGATAAGACAATAGCGATATTGCTATAGTAACTTTACTAGTATATATATTTTTGAATGCATTGTAACGTAACTAACACCATAGCTAAAAAGACTGAACACACATATACACATATTCAGAATATCTGTAAAAATATTTGTCATCTCCAATACAATGCACAGACACAATTTACAATAATTGATAATAAATTTATACACATTAAAAAAGGACACTACATGTAGAAGCCTAAAAATGAATAGAGAAAATGGAAAATGCAAAGGAACAATAGGTGGAAGCGGTACAGACAGAATTCAGAATAGTGAAGATAAAATGTTTGGTTCAATTGAATTGGTTTATAACTAAATGAATTTAAGCATCAATATATCTATGTAGGCTGGCTCATAAAACTGACATAACATAGCTATATCACCAATAAAAGTTAATTCATATATTTACAGTAACACATACAGAAAAAGCAAAGAACAGACTGCACTGCAAATAAAATCAATTATTTGGAGAGAATCCAGGTAATACTACAGTGACCAAGCAACATGGTCCCAAAGCTGTAGTCGTTGTGGCCTTAAAATAAACTTTTCCATGCCATTGTGAACTGTTTATAGATGGTTCCTAAGAAGGATGATGTATTTTAGCAATTTGGAAATTTCTGTTATTTATATACATGTTATTAATTATGCAGTATTGAGTCTGTAGAACACTATGACAAACTCATACCCCCAAACGTTATGAGCTCCGAGAAAAGAGGTAAATCAGGAAAGGAAAGGAGGGGAAAGGGTTAGGGTTATATTTGAATATAAGATACTCATATTCTTTCATAAAGTTGATCAGGACTTAACCTACTCTCAGCATATTTAGTGAATCTTGAAATATTTATTACATCCATCTTTCTACTTGTCCAAAATGACCCCTTCACCCCTGCTGTCCTTGAATAAATAACTACACTATATGCAACAGTATTATTTCAGTAGTCCCATTTTGACATCAAAGTATTCTGATGATGTCACAGAGTTTTGGGCAGACTTGACACATTATTTGTTTTCTAGAAGTTCAGTGAGTAGTCCTACAGCTATAAGGTTGTATTTAGATGTATTTGTAATGTTACCTACCCTGTTATCACAGACCTCTTTTTACACAACCTTTTAAACTGATTAAATATATAAATAATAATTTTAAAACAATTAATAAGAAATGTTTAGAAGGATCCCATACATGACAAGGGTATCCTCTAGTTGACACCACAGGGAATCTCTAGAAATGTCGCACCGATATTTGATTAAAAGCATTCTATAGATATGTTCATGCATTACATATACATAAAAAATACTGCCACTTGGATATTATTTTGGGACCTTTTTAATTTCTAGTCTTCTGCTTTGAATGTAAGCACTCGCCATGCTGTGAATTTGGAGACATGCTTGATGATATTGACGGCATGTACAATCAGAGAACATCTGGAGAACATGTACTTGGTAGGGGATACCAGTCAGAGAAGAAAGCTCCAAATTCCAGATTTTCAGTTCTCTCAATGTTTTAGACTGCTTGGTATGTATACGTGAGTGTTATAGAAGTATTGGAGTTTCCTAGAAAATGTGCCAATAAGATATATTAGGTCTGGGTACCAGGCCAATTACAAGGACCAAAAAATGTAGTATTGTAATGTAGGCATTAATGTGCCTAAGGTGCACGACACTGAACCAAGAATATGATTGTAAATAAGAACCATTTGTCCAATCTTGTCTGCCAATTGCTTCTGCTTTAAAGACACAAACGGGTGAAGAAAGCGATCTACGTTCACTTTCTGCACCCAAACGGTGTTGCTGTAATGCCTTGATAAAAATTTTGTATTGGCTCGAATAATGGCCGCACTCGAATATAGGCTGCCCCCTTAAATTTGGTGCTATTTTAAAGAAAAAAATATTTTAAAGAAAAAACACTGGGGTTCCTAACAAAAAGGGCCCAGTGACTGCTCACTGTCACTACCTAGCTTGCCCCTTTTGCCCTGGAACAGGGTGGATCAGCAAAAGAGCAATGGCTGGTATAATTTCACCAACTAGATGCTAGCGGCAGTCATTTTTCCAAAGTTTTAGTATTTTGCCCTTTCACTCAATATTTGTTTAAAAAAAAAGAACAACATTATTACTAAACAGTGTAGAAAAAAGTATCTTAAAATGACAATATCTACAGCCTTCAAGGAATAAACTTTGCTATCTGTAAGTTTAATCATGCAAAGACAACACAGAAGTATTGTGCCAGATGACAATACAGTATTCCCTACAACTTTATAATTCCTGGGAAGAGTTTCAACAGTTCGACATTAATTATGCATTTGGTTATAAAACTATAAAAATCATCATGTGTATGAGTATGTGGAACAGCACTTTTAATCTGTATTCATGAAAGCAAAGGTTATAAGAAACTCCAGCCCATTAAGCTTTGTTTCAGTTTCAACAGTTGGAAACTGTTATTAGATTTTAAAAAGGAGCATTAACATGAATATAACATGAGGAATAATAATGTTACTATTATATGTGGTATGGATTAACATGAATAGGGGTATAAGGCATTTCTGGAGGCAGAGTGGCATATAGGGGGTTATAAGGCATATCAGGGAGGCAGAGTGTCATATAGTGGGTATAAGGCATTTTTGGGGGCAGAGTGGCAAGCCTGGGGACAGATGTGCATAACTGGGGAAGGCAGGTTGGCAAATAAAAGGAAATAAAAACAATCATAGCTTTTATTAAATATGAAAAAACAGTTTACATTAATAAAGAAATAAAAGTTTCTTACAAGAATATCGTTAAGAATAATGTGATCACTGTTTTGTTCCACTGAATAAAATGGTACTTTTTATTCAAAATGTTTTTGCAGTAGCAAATGTTTTGATTCTATTATGTGTAATGTATTTAATTTATTAGGGCCTTTTAATACTTTAGCTTTCTCACATTTTAATACAAATAATGTGATAAAAAGAATGTTTTATAGTTATTTGTATGGCAAATAGTGTGACTCGGGTATGTATAAGGGGTGCGTGTGGGTACAAGAGCTCGACCGTGAGATGAACTGTATGGGGCTGCTCTCCAAATGTTTCTAGGGCTGCTTTTCATTCCCAGTCCGGCCCTGATCACTGAGCGAGTGTACGCTGCCGCAGTCAGTGTCGCTCAAGTGCCGCTCGCTCTCCTCCCAGCTCCTATACCGATGCTGATTCACTGACTGAGTGTCAGTGTCGCTCCGTTTTGCCCGCCTCCTGGTGCTGCTC